>QGDZ01000134.1:0-25713 GCA_004367075.1 Fusarium incarnatum | reverse complement strand
TGCAAAGCAAGTTTGCACTCGAGCCGGAAGTGGGTGAATCGAAAGTTTGCGATGAGCGCCCAGCTACTACTCTTCACTACCCCCTGATTAGTGTTTTCTAAACCCAGCTCACGTCCCCTATTCTATCCTCGAAGTATGTCAGTTGGGAGTATGTTGGAGAGCCGAGATGTTACAAACATACCAAAAAAACTCTTCTGTCTTTACTATCGCCAGAAGGCGACATCTTTCTTGAGGTGGGCATTTTCTCCCACTGAGTCCATCAACGCGCCTTCTGGGGGAGAGGACATGTTGTGATGCCCGGTCTCAAGACATAATCTCTCTGGCGCCTTCGGGAACTGGCGGTCTTCGGGCCGGCACACACGATAAATTTGTCTTCGTCTTTCAACTGAAAGCCCAAGGCAAATACTTCTTCAACGTTGTCATCAACAGCGACTTCTTCCAGTAAAGTCAAATCTCAATAAGTCAGGTAGGCACACAAGCCGCTTCAGTCACTGAACTCCAATGACGGTGCAGCACAAACGATAAATATATTCCTATCTCGCCTCGTTAGTATCGCTCAAGGGATATGTTGGTATAGCTGTATGTACTCACCATTGCCTTAGGCCCAACCCTTGGCAAAGTAGCCATCAATCTCCTTCATCTTCAACAGTTCTTCCTTCTGAGTTTCAGCGACAGTGCTGGTATCGGCGCCAGCGTCCAGAAGAGCGATGGCAATAGCCTTAGCTTCAACTGGTGATCGAGGTCCTCGTCGGAAGACAATAGCAAGTGGAGGTTCGCCGGGACCCTTACCACGCAACTCTTCAGTAGTAGAGTTAGGGCAAGCACCGTGAGCAAGTAGGAACTTGACAGCTTCGGGACTGTTGTCATGGATAGCTTGACGGAGAGCTCGCCATCCACCGACCATGTAGTAGCTTTCACCGCACCAGCGGAAATGGCCCATGGCGGTTGGGAGTCGGAAGTCAACAGGAGCACCGGATTCAATGCAGAGGGCCAAGGTGTCAGTGTTGTCAGTGCAAGCACCAAAAGTAAGGGGAAACCAGCCTTGCTTGCGGCTTCGTTTGTAGAGCTCGATGTTCAGAAGTCGGTGGAACTCCTTGTTGGCTCGCGCAAGGCGGGAAGCAAATCGGAAGGAAAGGCAGGAGCTGACACGAAGCAGAAGCTCTGCAGGAAGATCCCCGATAGGGAAAACAGTGACCTGCTTAGCAGACATGGTGTCGTCCAGGCTCAAAGTTGAGATGGGGGGAAGATGAGAGGAGGATGAGAGGAAAGTATACAAAATGTACTCAAAACAACGCAAAGGGAAGATAGCAAGATAGCAGATGAGAGAAGGATGATATGAGGCTATCCAAAAGGTGCCGATTAGGGTGCAAAAGCAAAGCAAGAGGGTAGCAGATGATGGTAGGGAGGAGGAGAGGAAGAGTGCTCCAAAAGATGTTTAGGTAAAAGATGTGGAGGTGAGGGAGGAAAGATCAGAGGAATGGGTTTCTGTGAGGAGGAGTGGGAGGTAAACAAAAGGCAGCTGTCAAGTGCACAGGAGTGCCGCTCGGTTGGCACTGTCAGAATCGGCAGCAGAGCAGGCGTGCGAGTGTGCGAGCGTACAGTCTGATAGAACGGGGCTGCGAGGGGCCAGGTAGCTGTAGGAACTCACTAGTGTTCTGCAAACAAGCGAGCCTTGGTGAATAAAATGAGACTTGTGTGACCAGTGAGTGATCTTGTAATAGAAAGCAGAGAGCTAGATGGAAGGGGAGGGGGTTGACGAGATCGAGGGCTAGTGGATTAATGTAGTCAAGATGAACAGACGCGGTGATGGTACACGCTTGTGTATTAGGATACAATCTTGCGGATGAGATCACCAACCAAAAGAAAAGAAACAGTATCTCTGAGTACAGTGCATTCTCATCATGAAGTCCAGAATAATTTGCAAGTTGTGATGAAGGCTACCAGAACACTCTGCTCTGGTAGTGTGGACTGCGATTTGTTCGGTTCGTTGATGCACTCGCGCCAGCAGCTGCTTTCTTGACAATATCTAGTACGTATTTTGCAGAATACAATACATGAATACACAGGTCAGCTCTTGTTATCTTTGCATTATGCAAGTGTTCCACATTTGCGTGCAAATGTCCCCAAGTCCACTGTATCCAGGAGAGGCTGACAATGGCAATTTGAACACAAGCTGAAAGACTTGTTCACGTTTTGTTCTTTGTTTTATCAATGGTTTATTCCATAACACAAAGATACTTGCTCGGAAAATAGAACCTGCACCTGGAACAAAAGGTCGAAGTGTTCTGAACAATATGGCTCGAACAAGTCAAAACCCAGCCAACCCAATTGTCGATTCGAAGATACAAAACTGAGAGTCCCCCAAAATGTGAGTATTACCATCCAAGGCATTAGATATCTTCGACTCAAACGATTGCTCCAAAATGGAATCCTTCCCACCCTTCGAAACGTACCCTTCCGATTCCAACCCAAAACTCCTCACTTTGCCTAACGAGATCATCTTTAACATAATGACTCTCACAGGTAACTTCCAATCCAAAACAAACCTCGCTCGAACCTGTAGCTCTTTATACGATAGGCTAATCACCGCGATATACAGACAAGCTTCGAAAGCAAAGTCCAAGTACGCCAACGCCCACATCTACGAAGCCTGTCGCGACGGCAACATCCGTACCCTCGAAAGAAGCCTCCAAGCCGAGTCTATGTCTCATATCGACATTCGTATCCAAGAGCGCTTGAATCGACCTCTTTATACCGCTATACAGTTCTACCAAGTTGAAGTCGTCGAGTGGCTTCTCGCTCGCGGCGCTGATCCGAACTATGTGAGTGATCAAGATGCTCCCATGCCTGTATACTTCGAGTCGCCTCTGCAAGTAGCTGTCCAGTGCGTTGTTACGCCTAGATTGCCCGAGTGGTGCATCCCTGAGAAATGGTATCAGCGCGGGTTCGTGATGCCGAGTAGGGAGGAGTTGCGGAAGAAGGGGAGGCGGGTGATTCGACTGCTTCGTGACGCCGGTACTGATGAGAAGTCGTTATATTTGAGGCTCGACAGGGATCATCTGGACTGGGTTCAAAATGGAATTGAGTGCTGTCGACTCCATGAGGTTTACTAACCCGTAAGAGTTCAAAGGGTACTGTTGTATCTTGGCTATTATAATTAGCATTGAGTCGGGCGAAAAAGAAGATTGAATTTTACTAGGTTAGCCTAACAAAGTATACGTAACTTTATAAACCCAAGACTTTTTTTTATATATCATGATTCTATACCTTTTGTCGTTGTGTTGACCAAAACTACTGTATGAAAGATCTCGGCAAAACTTTGGCCGTTCGGCCGCTCTTCTATCCTGACACAAGCATCGCCAATACAGCCAGCATCGACCTGCTCAGCTGTTTGAATTTGTGCGGCCAGGGAAGTACCGACTATGCTGACATGGCCGCCAACGTGGATCTCGAGGCCCAGTATGGCGGAGTCCTGCCTGAGTGTATCGCAGCCACGTCAAGATATGGTAGGTAAGTACATCAGTCCCGTGTTTCTGTTTCTATCGGCAGGCGTTAATAACCTACCCAAAGGCAAAGAAATTGACACTATCTGTACCTACATAGACCGCAGTCTCACGACTACCCTCGCTCTCGCCGGGCAGACCCTCAAAGGCATGCCATACACCAATCCTCCGAGCACCAGCAGGTCCAACAACGACCATGCATTCTCTATTTCTTCGCTCCCTATAGAAGTCTTACAGTCCTTAGTCATGAGCGGCATAATCGCAATTGGCATATGCAGCATGTCAGATGCGGTCATGACACGGCGAAACTCTTCGAACGCCGAGCCTGCAAAGACTGCGACTGGGCAGAGTCTACTGCAACCTCGCTGACGGATAAAATAGCTTGAAGGAAGCCTACCATTTCACGACACAGGAGAGGTTAATGCAATAACTGCGTTACCGGCCGAATATGCTTCCAGCAGTAGCAGCTCTGAGTCAACTTCGAAAAGTCCCTCGAAGTAACGTGCAACGTCAACTTACACCGATGCATCAACCTCAGATCATCAGCACAAGAAATCCTTCTACACTGGAAATAACCTATGGAGAGATACTTGGTGAGCCCCAGTGTCGTCGCGCTGCCTATTCTGAATTCCTTCTACTACTCTACATCCTTGAAGCTGACGTTTTCATCCACAATAGGATTCTGGCGAATATCTCTATTAGAACCTCTCATACTGCCACCCAGGCAGACGCATACGAATCTACGACTCTCAACCCCGAAATCACGTCTGATCGTCTACTCGTGATCCTCGCTACAGCCGAAACCTTCCAGACTATGCGTTGGGCTCGAAACCTCCGCACGACGGGAGTCATTACTGTAAACATCGCCACAACTGTGACTTACATCACTGTCAGCTCCAGCGCGCTATCCCAACTGTCAGTTTGTCAGAAGATTTAGCCATTAAGGCCCTAAGAGTAAGAATAATCCGGTTATCCTATGCTCGTTTAGACTAGCACTTAAGTGACCTTGAAAGTCATCCGCCTGATCAAATGGTTGACGAGCACCTAGGCTAGGACTCACGATGGTTTAGTGGGGAGGGACAGGCTCAATTACAGGTCCATGTTGAGCAACAGCATCCTCAGCCTCTTTCAGCTTCGAGCCCTGGACAGAAGATGTTGTTGCGGGACAAGACTCAAGTACTACCACCAGTCGATCATGTTCCCGAGGCTACCGATATACCGTACTTTAGACACCGGCGTTTTATAGTTTTTCATAGTTCGCGCTGATACATGACATCAAATCGTTTCACCCGTTATGTTGCACAGCGCCAACGTTCAAGCTTGCGCGCCCATCAAAATTTAAGTTACAGCAAATCTCCACACCACCAGTCCCGATACTCTGGTAGCGAGCATCATGCGTGTAGTTCATGCTTTTTCTCCGCATTGTCGATCCTGTTGGTCGTGTTGGAGGAATAGACTTCACAGTGTTCATGATCTCTTTGATCATAGTAACGGGGTATAAGTCTAGCCAGTTGCAGGTTCTGCACATGTTGATATCAAGCCTCGGCCGTTTATAACCGTGTCCGACTTCGCTTCCAAGCTTGTGGAGATGTTTAATCTCCGATCGTTTGTCTTTGAAGGTTGGAGTCATCGGTCCTGTGTCACATACGCCCTATGATCTTGTTCGACAGCAATGGTATATACCCTATACCTTAGAGTCTATCGATGCTGTGATGTCTTACACACTTTGACACAAAAAAGAAATATGAGAACCAATACTATAGTAACTGGACCTCGGCAAAGACTTGGAATTGACTCGCTGCATGCTTAGATCGTAAACTATCAGATCAGATACGCCATCAGCCGATGACGTTGAATCAGATAAGATCATCTCCCCATGAGCGATTTTCTCTGTCCCACTGAAGATCGTTCGTCAACCAATCATGTCCTCCAAACTCAAAGGTCCTAATCAAGGGTCCCAATTTCGGTGGAGTCCTTGTTTCTCCAAAACCGAGGTCTCATTGAAGATTCTGAGAATGTCTCAGCCGTCAGAAAGGCAGAGGGGACACGTATGTCGAGATATGGCTAAACGAGAGAGCCTATTGTCGAATGCCATATCATATATGCATGCATTCTGCAGTGTAATGACTTCGGTAATGCATTGTTCGTCCCGGCTCCCAGGTGATAGGCACAGTTAGCCCACCCAAGCGGTCCCACCCCCAGTAAACGGAGCCCAGTCTAAAGAGGCAAACGGAGACTATAAGTACCGAACAGGAAGCTCAACTTGTTTCTTTCCTTTGTTCTTGTTCAAACAACTCAAGTATCCTTCATCATGTCTTTGTTCATCAATGGTAAGATCCTTTCTAGGACCGTCGCCAGTTTGGCAGACGAGCCCACCTTTGCGGAAAGCATGTATGTCAAGAACGGTATTATCGAGGCTATCGGCACAAAAGAGCATGTCGCAGCCCAAATCAAGTCTCAAGATGTTATCGAAACCCAGGATTTGAATGGAAAGACAGTTCTGCCAGGCTTTGTAGATGGCCATATGCATCTTCTCTTACTTGGCCAATCTCTTCGCAAAATTGCCCTGGAGCACTGCAAGACTCTGGATGATATCCTCCACGAACTCCGAACATACGCAAAAGCCAACCCGGATGTTCCGAGGATCATGGCAAAGGGATGGATGCACTCCATGACTCCCGACGGTGTAACCGCCAAGATTCTAGATGAGATCGATGAGAGGCCGATTTATGTCGATACCAAGGACATGCACTCGACATGGTGCAATACTGCTGGTCTGGCGGAGATGAAAGTCGCTGATATGGCGGACCCGCCTGGTGGTATCATCGAGAGAGATGAGAACGGTCGCCCGTCGGGTGTTTTGAGTGAAGCGATGATCTTGACTGTTGTTTGGCCTACGCTTGCGCAGCTGGCGTCGAATGAGGAGCGGATTGAGTGCATGCTTGCTGCTTTCCAAGCGTATCATGCTTCTGGATACACAGGAATCATTGAGATGGCTATGGACGAGTACGCATGGGAATCGCTTGTTGAGTTGAAGAGACGACATCCTGATGTCGCTATGCGAGTAAATGCGTATTGGATCGTCAAACCCGCAGAGACCCTCGAAGAGCGCCAGCGACAAGTATCGCGTGCAATCGAGCTAGCAAAGCAATACAGCAAGGAGAATTCTCCCGATCTTCGCATCGCAGGTATCAAGATCATCTGCGACGGCATCATCGACGCTTGCACAGCATATCTCTCCGAACCATACACAACAGCCCCTTCACCACCTCCTTTTTGGTCAAGAGAGGACCTCGAGCCAGTCGTCAAACAAGCCGCTGATGCAGGAATTCAAATCGCTCTTCACGCTATCGGTGACGCGGCCATCACCATGGCGGTAGATATGCTTGAGAAGCACGGTAAGCCCGGTGCGCGACACAGAATCGAGCATCTCGAGGTTTCCAAGCCGGAAGATGCGAAGAGACTGGGTAAACTGGGTCTCACAGCGTCTATCCAACCTGTCCATGCCGATCCAGCTATCCTTCGCGCTTGGCCTCGTCTCATCGCAGACCGTCGCGACCGAGCCTTCGCATACCGCGAATTCGCCGACTCAGGCGCCCTCCTCGCCCTAGGAAGCGACAGTCCCACCGCGCCATGGAACCCTCTTCACAACATCTATGTCGCAGCGACACGCCGGTCCGCTCGCGAACCAGAGTGCGAAGAAGTTGTAAACGAGCACTTCAAGCTTGGAGTCTGTGAAGCTGTGGTTGCTGGCTCACAAGGTGCTGCGAAGAGCGTGTTCCAGGATGATCGTGTTGGTAGCTTGGAGGTGGGCAAGATTGCGGATCTTGTTGTGGCGGATATGGAGTGGGATGCTAAGACTTTGCTCAAGGCGGAAATTCAGGAGACATGGTTTTCTGGTAAGAAGGTTTGGAGTTTGTGAGATGAGGAGTTGAAGGTGTAGATGTTAAGGTGATGGCCGGTAGAGGATTTGATGCTGGTGTTTGGAGTCTAAAATGACATAGTAAATGACAACTAAAATGATGTATGAGTCCGGCTGCAACTACCTAACAAGGAACCATCTCTGCACCTATGATCAATTATTTTGAGACTTTTTTCCACTAACACTGTCAAGTTCCTCGATATCGGACAACTCCTCGTCTAGGAGCACCGACTGCCAAATTATTCAACCATGACGCATTTCAATCCACTATCTAATCATCTGACCCTTGAATAAAGCTATAATTCTCTATCTCGATATCAACTGCCAAGCTTGATACTATCTTTATGATGCCATCCTATCTTCGCATCCAAATTCTGGTCTCCGCAATCGCTGCTGCATACAGTAGTGCTATCAACTTTCCCGCGGAAAACAAACCCACGCCAACCACCCAACTCGGCAAACATGTCCCGTTTCGCTCCCACGATAACACACGCCCTCAGGTCAGGTCATTCCCCGCATCCATGGCTAGTGGTATCTAGGTAACTTATCCATTCTCCACTGCACTTATCAATGTCGTATCCACTACCTTAGTGCTTCCCCAGATCCCAGAGACGAGGGTCAAGCATGAATCGCTGCTATCGCCCCTTGAGGTTCATAAGTTCAAAAAGGCGCCTTTTCGCCCTCTGAGTTTCCACAATGACAAGGTCTCTGTTCATTCTCATCCTTCATCATGGCAGACACTAAGATTCAAGATACAGAGGACGTCAAGAAGATCCAGCCCTTCGACAATGAAGACCCAGAGGCAGATATCAAGCCCGGTACCATCACAGACCTTGATGAAGCAGAGCTCTTCCTTCAACAACATGGTATTCCTCACTCTCGTCTGAACGAACTCATGTCCGATGAGGCAGCTCTCAAGAAACTCCGCAGAAAAGTCGATTGGACTCTCATGCCTCTTCTCTGTGGTACCTACCTCCTCCAATATGTCGACAAGCAAGCTCTCGGCTACTCAGCCGTCTTCGACCTCTTCACAACAACGGGCATGACACCCGATGAATACTCATGGATGGCATCAATCTTCTACTTCGCCTACCTAGTCGCCGAATGGCCAGCATCCTACCTCACCCAGACATTGCCTACCGGCACAGTCGTAAGCAGCTTTGTTATCATCTGGGGCTCCATTCTCTGCCTCACCGCCGCATGCCAGAACTTCACCGGCCTCGCCATCTGCCGTTTTCTCCTCGGTGCCTTCGAAGCCGTCATCACCCCCGCATTCATGCTCATCGTATCGCAATGGTTCCGTCGCGAGACTCAGCCCGCCCGTGCAGGCCTGTTCTACTGCTTCAACGGCTTCGGCGCCATGTTCGGCGGAATCATGTTCTTTGGCGTCGGCCAGGCCAAGGGCTGGGATGTGTGGCGCACAATCTACGTGCTCTGCGGCGGACTGACCATTTGCTGGGGCATCGTGCTGTTCTTCTTCCTGCCGAACAACATCCTTACTGCTAAGCGGTACACTATTGAGGAGCGTGCTATGCTTATTGCGCAGAGCGCGAGGAACAAGACTGGTGTGTTCAACCGGAAGATCAAGTGGAACCAGATCCGCGAGGTCTTCGTGGATGCGCAGATCTGGCTATTGTTCTTCTTTGTGCTCCTCAATGAGATTATTAATGGTGGCATTGCCAACTTCTCCAAGCTTATCGTCAAGGGATTTACTCATGATGCGCTGCTTACTACGGCCTACGGTATTCCCTACGGTGCTTGCAATGCCATCTTCATGTTCACGGGTCCTTATGTGGCATCCAAGTTCAAGAATGTCCGCACAATTGTCATGTGTGTTTGGCTTCTGCCCACACTGATTGCTGTGAATCTCTTCTGGCAACTTCCCCGAACCAACAAGGGTGGTCTCCTCGCTGGATACTACATGGTAAGTCACTCTCCTACCTCAGCTTCTCAGGCATGTACTAACCAACATCTCAGTGCGCATCTTTCGTTGGCGCTCTCATCGTCGCCCTTCAAATGCCCGCCTCCAACGTCGGTGGTTACACCAAGCGAACCACTGCCACAGCCTTCGTCTTCCTGGCATACTGTATCGGCAACATCATCGGTCCCCACGGCTTCATTGGCTCTGAGGCGCCCATCTACCAGACTGGCTGCAAGCTCATCATCGGTTGTGTCGCAGGCCAAGTTGTCCTCGCGATTATCTTGCGTTTTGTGCTCATCCGCCGCAACCGTCTCCGTGATGAGAAGGGTCCTGTTGTTGAGGATGAGAACGCCGCGTTGCAGGATCTTACCGATTTTGAGAACCCCAACTTCCGATACTCGTACTAAGTTAGTGTTGGGTCATGTTATGTTATGATGTCATGTAGTTAGCAATTGAGCTTATTCAAGCATTGATACCTTATCCGTTCTTGTGTCTGTCCTTGTGAACCCTGGACTCAACCCCAGACTTTGCCGGTGAACATTCGGCAATCCACTCCCAAATCTGGGGTATCCCACTTTGATGTTGTGCTTTTACGTAAATGGTTTCCGCTGAATGAATATGCTGGTCTGCAAGACATGCTAGTCAGGTCAACCCTGGGTTTAGTACCTAGACGGTGTCTTTCTTGGCACATCGGAGTAAAGGCCGATGACTGGGTCCAGTTATTGTTTCTCCGGACATAACATGCCACCCCATAGTCATAAGACAGAACAAAATAGTATAATAAAGTGATATATGTTCTTCGGCGTGTCTAGTCCTCCCATTTACTAGAGACCCTCCACCAAAACTCACATTGCTCATCCCCCCACGTAAAGTCCACTAATTCAGCCGCCTTCCCAACCCCAGTACCTCCAGCCCGTTCATCATTCCCGCGTCCAAGTAACATCGTCTTTCCCTTACCGTTCTCGAAAACTGTCCACTCTGGCCTGTTCTTAAATCGCCCCTTGATACTATTCGGATCACCCTTTGTGATAAAGCTCGTGCAGTAGGCGTGGAAATCTCCGGAAACTTGCCTCTGTGCGGGTGAGATCTCCCGGACTTCTCTGTTGAATGTTTGATAGCGCATTTGATCGCCATGATTAGCGCCGAACAAAGCAGTTTTGTTCAAAGCCCAGTGGTATAGATACGCTGGTTGCGCGTTGTCGTGGTATGTTGCCCAAATGACTGTTTGTCGAACAGGACATGTATATGCGTAGTGTCCGTAAGCAGTTTCAAGGCGTTTGTACTGCGACCCGACACCAGGTATACCCCTGGTATCAACGTGTGGTGAGTCAGGATGTGTAGAAGGATCAGGATACAATCTCTCCAGCTCTTCGACTTCAGACTTCGTAAGATGTGGCAATAGGCTCTTAAAGAAACCCGTAAACTCCTCGGCCTTATCGGCCTTCAGCGGTACGTAATAAGCACCTTCATTCGCAGCAGACCCAGTTAGGATAGGAACCCTCTGAAACTTTCCAGACTTCCATGCTTCAATCGGGCGGCGTGAGATGATGTCGTTGTCGATAACGGGTTGCCACGCCCATCGGATTGAAGGGTCTGAGCGGGCGAATACTTCTTTTCCTGCGTTGTCAACCGTTTCGGAGGGGAGACCGCGCAGACATGAGAGAATCTTGGGATCTTTGAGGTTCTTGAAGTGAGAGCAGGGCGTTAGGTCGAGGAGTTCGCGAAAGTGTTGTGCGTTGAGAGCAGCATCTGGCGGATGAACTGCGCGCGCGGTGTGAGCGCCTGAATCCATTATAGCTTTGTGGAAGAGCTTTTTCGGCTGGTTGATATCCATGATAAGATGTCCGATCTGCTAATGTCAGCAACTATCTTCCGTATGCTTGGGAGGAAGCACTTACACCGTGAGCAGCAGCGCTCAAACCCATGATGGTAACATCATTTGGATCACCCCCAAAGGCCCCAATATTCTTCTGCACCCACTCAAGCGCAACATACATATCCTTCAGCCCCAGGTTCAAGAGGCCTTCTTTGGCAGTCAACTCTGTGTTCAGTCCGCCAAACACGCCGATGCGGTATTGCATGCTAACAGCGATGTACGGCTCTTCCGAGAAAGCAAGCATGGTATGCGAATTATGCATCCTTGCTGCACCGCGATTGAAGGCACCGCCTGGAATCAGGACTGCGACTGGCAGTTTCCCCTTGGCGGGAGAATGACCCTTCTTGCGCCAGATGTTGATGGTCAGGCAATCCTCTGATTCATAATCCGGTCCAAGAATAGGATCTTTCAGGAAAGGAACAAGTTGTTTCCCAGGACATCTTCGACCGTTAGCAACAATTCAACACATTCTCGTAGGAACATACCTAGGTCCCAGGTAATAGGCCTCAATCGTCTCATTACTCGCCCCTACAGGCTCGGCATGTCGAAACCTCTTCTCTCCAACGGGAGGAACCGCGTAAGGAATCCCCATGAATCCCTCCAGCGGCTCAGGAAACGTCCCATCATCAACAAACTTTCCGATGATATGTCCCTGCTTAATCGTTACAGAAGGCGCAGGCTCTGGGCCCGATCTACTAAATCCATTGGGATACGCTGTGAAAGCAGCTGCGAGAATGACTGGCAGCGCAGCCAACCACGTTAGCGAAACGCCTTTCGAACGCTGTACTGGTTCAGCCATGTTAGTATGCCGATAGCACTATCACGAGATATCAAGAACATACCAAGAACTATTTATCATGATAAGCATCCGCGGACGAATTCCTTTGCTTCAGATCGCCCCGGGCAAATCCTAGTTCCCCGAAGCACCAATTCCCTATCACCTCCCCTGCAGGATATCCAGTTGTGCGATCTACCATAATGAAGTGGGAACTGCAGGGAGTAGAGTTCAGCACTACGGTAGTTGATTTAGGACCCGTGGCGGCTGATCGGGGACTAAGCTTGAGCACCGAGAGTCGCGATAGCCTTATCAAGTGAGGGGAATGGTTGGAGTTGTCCGCGGGAAACTTGCTTGATAGTGTATGTGTCAGGGTGGGTTCCTTGGCACAGGTCTAAAATCCGGGGTAAGCTGCGGATGCATGTAGGAGCTTTGACATGTCAACAGAACGAAACGAAATAGTTTGATCACTTTGTGTGAGTTTAATCTAGTCGGTGGGCTGTTTAATTTGTTCCTCTGAGATCCAAGACAGGTACCCAGCAGGGATAGAGAGCTCAAGTGACGGGAGTATGGCAGACTAAAGAGCGCTATAATATTGAAATGATGATATCAACAAAACTAAAGTGACCTATGCTACGCCAAGATTCGCGGCTAAATCATGTACGCCCTACCCACGTATATTGTACGATCTATCCAAACGCCATAACAATGCAAGACTAGATGATGATTCCACGCTGCGCCCAACCGCCTCTGCCCTTCCAGGCCCAGAGCAACAATCCAACTGCAACCCACACTGTAATGGTCTCAGCCCAGTACGTCGGAGCATAACATTGCTCTCCGTAGCAGAACAAATCACCCCGGTCTTCACCACCAGGCGCGGCCTTTGAGTTGTTGGCTCCGTTCTGGTATGTTGCTGAGTAGACGAGTCCCCAAAATGTCGACCCGGCAGCGGGGAGCATGCCAATGATGCCAAAGTTGGTAGCAAAGTTCTCAACGCCCCAAATAATCGTCACAATGAGAGGTGTAAGACTGAAAATGGCTCCGTAACCTGCACCTACGAGTCCAGAGACAAGCCAGAAACGCTCAGCATGGTTCTGTACCAGACCTGAGGCGAGAATGAGAAGACCAATGGAAAGCATGCTGGCGAAAAAGGCCATGAAGGCGACTCGGGAAATGGAGAAGCGGCTGCTCACTGCCGAACGAGTCTGTGGCCCTTGAACATGCTGTGTCTGAGGATAGGGCGCCAGTAAATCTGTCAGAGTACCAATGAAGATTCGCGAAGCGGTGTTGGTTACACCAAAGATAGACACATGTGTCGCCGCAGAGGTACGATGGCTCAAGCCCTCCATCTCTGGCGGCGTAAGCGTCCCGATGATCGTACCAAGATTGTTTATAAAAGCCTCGCCTGGTCCAACGATGAGCAAGAAAGCGAGGGCAAACGGCCACATCGTGCGGTCGGCAAGGAAGGAACGCGTTTCAGCGTTGAGAACCCAGTTCTTCTTCCACTTGGCTTCATCTTTCGATGCGTCAAGTAGTGCCGAGGTCTCTGTTTCTTCACCAGTTGCACCATAGTTCCGCTCAGACCGGCCGAGCAAAGAGCTACCGTCCAGCAGTCCGCTCTGTTCCAATTCCTCGATAGCTTCGTCGATAAGTTCATCTTCATCTACAATACGCAGTGTAAAGGTACCAAGAATACCCATGGAAAAGGTGAGGATAGCGAGGAAGATGAAATAGCGGTATACATCCAAATCGCCCCTGCCACCGTCTGATCGCGGCTCGGAGAACAGTCGGGTTCCCGCTTGACTCAGCCACATGGGACTCAGCCCGAAACAAGTAATCGGTGTAGCGAGCGCCAAACCTCTGTATCGACCTTTTCCAAAGTTCTTTGCGCACGACGACACAGCAGCCATGTAAAGACAGCAGGTCGCCACACCAACGCAGACAAACGAGAACATCAAGAATGGAAGCGACCAGTCGCCATTAACCCGATATCCAGGATGACTGCGGTACTCCAAGTCCAACTTCCTATATACACCCGCGGCGATTCCATAACCGCTGCCAAACAGGATTCCCCCTGCGAGTGCAAGTGGTTTTAGACCAACGCGATCACATATATATCCGACGCCCGAAATAGGAAGGTACAGGGCGACAGAGCCTGCGATGGCTACGGCGTTGACCTGAAACTGAGAATAATGTAGACGGGACTGTAGAAGAGGCGCGTAGAGGGAGAATACGACGATGGAACCGCAAGCGAGGGCGATGATATTGGCCGAGATGAAGGCGATGAGTCGAACGGTTTGTTTTTCTTTATTGCGCTGGATGCGGGTCTTGGTAGAATCCGTGTCGTTGTCTGAGTCTGAGGCGTAGACTGAGCTGCGCGTGGACATTTGATCGGCATCGAGGCGCGAAGCCTGGGCGTCGTCGGGGGCGGGAGACGACATGGCTTAGAGATGTTGTAGGAGTTGAAGAGAAGAGATTTAGGTCAGAATCATGTTGCAAGCAAAGAAAGAATCTATTGACAGGGTATACTATGAATCACGTCAACCGAGGCTCCATCGCGATCCCACGTCATGGGGTCATGCTCCGAATATTCTCCACAATTCCCTCCGAGACCGGTTGGACAAAATTCCGGATACAGTCAGAGTCGCATTTAGTTTTGTTATCAATCTTATCAATCGCGAGTGAATCATGATAGCAATAATTATCAAACTCTGTTCACTGACCTCGTCTCTTATGTGAGGAAAGAAAGAACTTCTGAGATCAACGTTAGGACTATGGGAACAGCACCACTGATCAATGTTGATGTTAACTGAAGGCCACGCTGGTAGAAAAGACCTAGGAATGTGTCTGAGCTTTTACAACATGATCAAAGTTACATCGTCTCTTATTCTAGAATTACAGGTGTTTCATTTGTTCAACCTGCTTCAGGCATAGGGTAGGTTACCTCCAAGGCGAGAAAGTCACTAGGTTTCCTGTTAACGTCTCAGTCCAAAATTTCGTACAAGGATACTAATCATGTCTATTGATCAATCTTTTCTCAATGAGAGATTTGGTATTGCCGCAGCGGGTGTTAGGCAGCATTTCTTTCTGTTCGACCAATTTTGTATCCGATAGTCACATGATCCCTCTGTGTGCTGACATTCCTCATGCTGCAACCTCACGCTCTAGCGCATCCTGAAACAGCAACAAATACCCGATATCCAACACATCTATATCATGGTCAGAAAACATTTTTAAAAACATTTAATTTCTACTAATGCACTAATATTAATATCTTGTGACCTTGAGCGAAGCAATGAGAGGACTAAATTCACGACAAGAGGAACTCAACAGCTTCTTCAACGAGCTCACGCCATGGGACATCCTTTACCTTCGCAAGAAGATTGAGGCCACAAACATCGAACTGAGCGGCCTTCACGATCTACCACAAGAGCTGGTCTGTGAGATACTCGTTTACCTTGATTTTGACGATTATCGATGTTGCATCAGAGTATGCAAGAAATGGAAAGATACTTGGAGACAAGAGGCGGTACTCACCAAGGCGCTTCACCAGTTCTTCCCGGGCCTTCAAGCAACCTACCCAGAACAATCCTCTGAGGACCTCTATCTACGCGAGATTCAGAGGCAGCTCAAGTGGCGCCAACCCTGCAGCAAGCATGCCTGGATACCTTGGGATATCGGTGCAAGTAGGTTCTTTACAGATCTTCCCGAGTTCCATCACAATGGAACAAAGTATATCGAAGGTGGCTGGCGCTTCCACTACAGCAACAAGAAGCTGGCATGGCAGTCCAGTGAAAGGAGTTTCGTCGTAGACGACTTGCAAACGCGCCAAAGACTGAGGTTCATTCCACCAGGGAGCCTTATGTCGGGCACAGTATATCAAGCGATTGCTGTCAGCGACCAGCTTCTTGCACTCGTTGAGGTGGATTCAATATGGCGAGCGGTGCACATTGTTCATATGGCGACTCGAGAATGGAAACGGCTGTCGCTGCCTGCCGCTCTCAAAACTGTGTATCTGGACGCCAAGATGGCCTACTTCGTCACTCAGGGGAAGCGCATCTTGCATTTCACTTGGGGCGGGAAGCTCAAGGAGCTCGATCTCAAAAAGCTTGAATGTCCCATTGGTGCCGAGCCCATGCTTGGAGGAGAGCCCAAAGTTCTGATACATCCCACAAAGGAAAATGTGGTTTTTGTTGTTAAAGCATTTTCCCACGGATTCAAAGGTAAGATTCTAAAAGCTGCACCGATGACTCGAGGTCTAACTGTAGCAGATGCACGTGCATGCAGCTTCGTTGTGGCCAAGTTCGAAGACGGAAAGGCTATCTGGCAGAAGACAACATCCATTTCGAACCCACTGAAGAGCCCACAGCCAGACTGTCGCGATTACACCTGGGTTGTCGTGTCTTTGACTTGCCGAAAGTCCGATAATCATGGCACATTCTGTCTTGGGGTCTATCGCGTCCAGGCTGCAGAGACCAGCAAGCTCGAGCTTTGCCCCTGCTGTGAGCCGCGAACAAGAAATGGGGATTGGGGTGCTGTCACATTCAACGTTCTCACAGACACTTTTGGTCACCACGAGTACTTGTCTACGCGTCGTGATGTCCTGTGGGATGGCGATCTCTACAGTCCTATAGTGGATTTGCCCTCCCTGAAATTACAGAACGTGAATCTTTGGAACGATGACCTGCTGTTGACAGCTACCACGACTGCTGCTAATCACAGGTCGGATATTTACTTGCAGACACTACACCCCTTGGGAAGTCATCAAGCGCCGTCGCCTCAGTGGACACCGACGCAAATCTCATTCTTACTACAAATCAACACCATTCAGGTGTTCCAAGACGATGAGTTTGTCATCTTACCAACCCTTGGTGGCTTAGTTCTTTATGAGCCATCCTCAAAGCCACCATACCAAAACACTTCAAATGATCTCATTATTGATGACAGTTGGCCAATCGATACTACGGCATACGGTTCATTCTCCTACTTAGCCGACATGTCTGAAAGGATTGAGCTGAAACATACCGAAGTGGGCTCTGGTTTGAGAACTCGGAACGAAAGAAGCAGTGGTCAACCGGCCTCACCTCCGATTAACACAAACACGGATCAGTGGTCTCCTGACTCCACCGACCCAGAGGATTTCGAGGAGGACTTTCAAGATCACTATGAATAGTCAAGATTATTCGCATTTATTTTTGGGATGCCGAGAGTGGAGTGGCACAAATACCAGTCTGAGCTATTGTAAGGAGACCAAATCATTTCGCCGTACGTTGGAAGACTTCCAGGCTGTTTGTATCCGGCAGCTAACCTTTGATATCAAGATATTTTACCCGAGCTATTCTTGTGCTTCAATATTATCAGCCCCTTGCGACCACCACGCCTTAATGCCCTCGACATCGCACCAAGTCATTTCCACCGGATTCTCAAACCACCACTTTCCATTCTTGCGATCACTCTCGTACTTCTTCAAACTACCCCCATCGAATCTGTGGTTCTTGACGCCCACGAGCAAAACCGCACTTCCCACACGTGGATTGAACTTCTCTGGATCCAGAAACACGGTTAGGTGCACCTGCTTTGATGTAGAAGGGTCGACAAGCCGTGCGGTGCGCTGTCTGTAGGGTGGAAGGTGGGATGGCTCCACGGCTGAGATGGTAGCGATGATGGCAAGTACGTTGCAGGACCAATTTTGCTTGTAGGGAAGGTTAGGAATTGAGCGTAGGACGGTCAGTTTGAGAGGTGTTTGAGGATTGTGCCAGTCGCGTGGAAGAGCGACGGGTTCACCAGGCTGAGCGGATGGGGGTGTCTTTTGTTTTTGGGGTGCTGTCTTTGTAGGAGTCTTAGGTTGCGCACCGAATGCGAGAGTCTCGAATGCTTGAAAGGCTTCTTCAGCCGCTGCTTCGTCGTCATCAAACTCGTCCTCGACATATGGCTTGGGGGGTTTCTTTGTCTCTGCTTCTGGAGACTCTAAAAGGGCATCTTCCAAAAGCTCTTCTGGGATCTCAAGTTCTTCTGGCATTTCTTCCGCGGACTCTTCTGTAGATTCTTCCTGCGGCTCTGGTGGTTGCTCGTCAGGCTTAGATTCAGCGCGAGATGTGGGAACACGCTTTGGTCGTTCCTGAATCATAAGCTGCTCATCCGTCTGCAACACTCGATAGGACTCATTCCACCCAACAGTAAAGAAATTCTCGATGATCAATGTCACCATCTTCTGCTCCCCAACGTCCTGCCACTTGGCATGGAAAGCGTCACATCTAACATAAGCCCCTAGCCCAACATCTCGTGTATGAAGAAAGCGATGCATATCGCTTCCCAACAGTGCCTGAATGCATAACTCCCCATCACCAAGTAGTAGTCGGATCGCTTGCCATCGTCCTGAGCTCGACACAGCAACGCGATCGATACCCTCTACTAAGAAGATGCTCCCGGGTACGCAATAGCGCGTGCGTAGAATATCCTCGACTACAGGCGTGAGCTTGAATGGTTCGCCGAAAAATGTGATGGCGGCTGGATCCAGCCTCACCAATTCGTCGTCAGGCATGTGCGATTGTCCATTTGATGGCTGCTGGTGATGAGGTGCAAAAGTACGTGAAGTCATTGGATGGATCTGGGAATGAAGTCAGTATGCATTTATCCACAATTATATCAAAGCGGGGTTCTTGTGCCACCGAAACCACCATCTTCTTCAACACCAGCTCAAAATGGACAGTCCGTATAAGCGAGAACTCACTGTAGCTATCGGAGCTTTGCAAAAGGCCGCTCAGCTGAGCCAGTCAATTGTCTCAGACAAAGACAAGGGCGCAATTGAGAAGGATGATTTGAGCCCTGTGACTGTTGCTGACTTTGCAGTCCAGGCTCTTCTTACAGCGACAATCAAGAATGCTTTCCCAGAGGATCGAGTAGTCGGAGAGGAAGATGCGTCGGACTTGAAGCAGAAACCTGTGCTTATGGAGCGCGTGTGGGAGCTTCTGATGCGTATTGCCGGAGATGAGGATACACCTTCTCTGTGTCAGCTTCCTAAGACGCGAGAGCAGATGTGCGAGTTGATTGATGAGTGTGGAGCGAGTAGCCCTGCTTCAAGTGGACGTACTTGGGTGTTTGATCCTATCGATGGGACAAAGACTTATCTTCGGGGCCAGCTTTATGCTATTAACATGGGTCTTCTTGTTGATGGTGAACAAGTCGCTGGTATCGTCGGGGCGCCCAATCTGTCAATTGATGCCAAAGCGCCTCTCAAGAATGAGGATATTGATACTAAGGGTGAAGGATGTATCTTCTTTGCTGTCAAGGGCTATGGCGCATACGTCAGACCTCTTCACTCTGATCAGCCCCGACAACTATCTGCTCACACCGCCAACGAACAAATCAGCTTTGTCACCAGCGCCACAATCGTCGACTCTGCCCTAGACGGAATTCACGAAGTCGTTGCCTCGCGCCTCAATGCCAACTATCCGGGCAGCGACCTCGTTCCCTGGGTTCTGCGCTGGGCCGTTCTAGCAATGGGTTTGGGTAACACGACTGTTTGGGTATACAAACGTCGAGATCGCTACGCAAAAGCCTGGGATCATGCGGGAGCTATGTTGCTGTTTGAGGAAGCTGGCGGAAAGATCACTGATGTGCATGGGAAGAAGATCGATTTGACGGCCGGGAGGAAGATGAGCGCGAACTTTGGCTTCGTGGCGGCACCGACGGATGTTCACGGGCGGGTACTGGAGACTGTCCACAGTGTTCTAAGAGAGCAGGGAAAAGACGAGTTCTTGAGTTAGAACATGATTCTCGGTATTGGAGAAAAGGAGGATAGACGTACTTGATCAGAAGGGTAGAAAACAAATTGTTTGCTCAACCGGTTCGCAGCACAAACTGTGATAGGTCAGTTCAAGAACCTTCCACAAGCATGTATGACGCCTGAAACCGAGACTACAATTCCTAATCCGTTCGCAAATCAAGGGCCGGGATGCGTATTGGGTCCTGTCGTACGAACTGTCAAACAGAGCGGTGGAAGAGAGGCAAACACCGGAATAATGTCCACTACCACGACGTTGAGTCCAATCATCTAGCCGAACACCAAACAAAAACGGAATCATACTTCCCAACGTTTGCTTCCATAGATTCTACTTGTTTGTATACTGCTTCTCACTCAGCTATATAAGAACGTCAATGCCCATCTCGGTTGTCCGGCGGTTCAACTTCTTCATCGCTCTGCTATCAAGTCAAAGGCACGATTCCATCTTCACCTATACATAACCAAAACCTCCAAGGAACCTCCGACAATACTAGGACTCTATTTAAGGAAGCAAGCCCTCAGTATCATCATCGCGATGTCTTCCCATGAGAGCCAGGCCGAGAAGGTTCACCAGGAGCGCGAGCTTGCTCGCCAGAAAGGTACGTCTTTGTTCCTCTCCGCTCAATGGCATGTCGTTAAAGGATAGTAGAGCCTCCCGCCACATGCGATGTAGCAGTGATTCGAAACGCTGTCGAGCAGCTTGACCCGGAAAAGCGCAAAGAGTCGGAGGCGAATGGATCGAAGGGGAAGAGTCATGATGGCAAGGAAAAGGGGAAGAAGTAAAATTATAGATCGTGTCTTCTCGTAACATCGAGGTCTTCGGATTATGGTCGGTCGTTGGATAAGAAGTCGTGGGTTGTTGCATTGTGAGAGACGTAATGTCTGATGACTTGGTGCCGTCTTGGATTTCAAATCTTGGACGTTTCTAGGTTAGCTAGGACTATAGTGAAAGCCGACAATAGGAAATAACCATACCTCGCTGATATGAGAATTCTGGTGGCTTTGTTCGTAAATATGTGTTCGAGTAAAGACAGTGCACTGTTGTTCCCCTAAAGTCAGTCAGGCTCTTTGTTGTGAAAGACTTGATTAAAAGAAAGCCCCTTGGTAAAGTACAAAGAAATTTTGAACAGTTAGATGTTCGAAGTGTTTTGATAATAAGGGGATGAAAAGATTGGGGGTTTGAAGTTCGTCAAGCTGGCTGAGACCAAATGAGTCGTCATTATGCTCAGTGACAGGACCAGGATCAACTCGGGGTATTGTTGGTGCATAACAATTCGCGAAGGAATAGAATAAAGGACAATACCTCGAATGTAGATCCAAGGCAATTTATTGATCGCTACATGAATAGATGCATGTGACTTCTCGTAGTGTTCCAGGTACATAAGGACGAACCGCTATGGACCCGTTCGGTGAACGTTTCTATGACCCACCACTCATCACACGAATAGACCTTGGCACCTTAATAACTAGAAGATGAACTCCCTTTGGCTTAGTAGGCCAAGAAAAAGTAGCCAAATGCTGGTCTGGGCTGGCACAAAGTGCCCAGCTCTGTGTTCGACGGCTAAGGGGGGATGAACACTGCAACCTGTAATGGAACAACGCTCTCTTCAGCTGTCAGCTGTCAAGGAACCAAATACTGCCACTGCAAGCGTTCCATGATATACCGAGATCGTTATCCCATTGGTGTAGATGGTTGCCCAGCTCCAGGGAGGTGACCTCAAGCACCTGACATGTGGGTCTATACACTGCGGCCGTTTCTCCCTCCCACCCCCGAGGTTTTCAGAATTTGTCCCTCCACCTCCAAAATCTCTCGTGAGAAATGTTCTTGAAAGCTTCATCTTCTTCCTCGCAGTCTGTCTCCAGAGTGATTGAGCTCACTGACTCGATATCCCCTTTCCCTGCTTGACTCTTCATGCAAGAGACCCTGCACTCAGCTATACTCTCTCGTTTCCTTCTCTTGTTTACCTTCTCTTGGTGCTCATACCCATCCTTGAGCCACTCACCTCTGATCCGTAGCGGAATCCACAAGTCCATCGAGTCGTATCTCGAACGTTGCCCCCCTAAGAGCTCGACGGGGTTCGAGATGGCACCCTCCCAGTCTCCTCTTCGCGTTTCCCTTGATGGAATCGTATATGGAATGCCTTGCAGCCGAAACACTCATCTCGTACCTTTGGGTGTACCATCTCGCGGCAAGCACCAAGGCTCTGCACACTGTAGTGTCCAAGGCTCTCTTGAAATCCCTAGACTGGTAGAGAACCTGGATCATTGTCAGCAATCTCTTTAGACGGGAAAAACGGAAAACAGGAGAAGAAAATGACGAGAAACATGAGGTAAGCAGTGATAATTTGCTCAGTATTTGAGACGTGGTTGTTAATGTAACAGTACCTCCAGGCGCGTCAAAATCTTCATGATGAGGTTGAGACAAGAACGGGTACCGAAGCCACCCACAGACTTTGCAAATCCTTAGGAAAGACGACCCACTATGGAGAGTCTGCTCTTGGCTCCAAGGAACCATCAACCCGGTATAGGTGCAGAGCTCAGGCCATGCGAGCACGAGTGGCATGTCTGCCCGTCAGGTCGGACATGGATATAGCTTCAAAAAGTCTATGCAAGACCTTGTTGCAACCCCGCCTCTTTTTTTTTCCGAAGCTCGGCCTCCTGCAAGCCCGTCAACAATGAGATTGACTAATCTTACTGTGATCACTGCTGTTGTCAAGTTTGGGCTTCCGATGTAGAACGAGCCAAGCTAGACAACGGCAAATACAACCAAGGCATCATCGACAAGATCAACGCAATGTCCTTCGAGGAGTACATAAGACCCTGATCAAAAGGCAAGAACGGATGGGAGTCATCCGATGCTTCAAGCAACTTCGCAAGCTGCGTCGCCTCAGGTCCAAGGTGAAGCACAGGGGTCGCCCGAGTGAGGACAAGCTCTGCCGACAGCGTTCCTTGGACATACGCATCTTGCTCTCCTGGTCGCATCTTGGAAGCTCTCAAGCAGACCTACCATAAACTACGCCCAAAGCATGAACCTCGTTGTTCGCGCTGCAGCTTAGTCCAAACCTTTCGGGCCGGGCTGCTTTGTTCCCCTCTAATATGCCCTCCGGCATTTCCTGACGTTGGAAGACCCTTCAAGCAACTTCGCAAGCTGTGTCGCCCATGTTCAAGGTGAAGCACAAGGGTCGTCCAAGCGAGGACAAGCTCTACACTATCCAAGACTTCACTTTCGATGCCAAGTATGGTCCGTCTGTCGAAAGGCGGTTGTCATCGATTAGGAGTGGGAGGTTGCTGTCGTCGAGCATGTATCAAATCGGTTTACAAGTTACCTTCAGGGTCTGCCGGAACCCCTCCAGCTTGTTCAGGGTGCCCAGGAGGCTGCGAACAACTGACTACACGGTATCCTTGCCCAGGGCGTTTTGCGTAACCTTGTGGAGAAGGAAATGGCCAGTACCACTCCAAGGCTTGCAAGCGGCTGAGATGCAAGACACTGCCGGACGATATGCCAAAGACCGGCAATTCACCTGTCGGCGTTCCATTTGATCATTCATTAGCAATGACAACACAAAAAAAACACACACACACACACACACACACATATATATATATATATACATCAAGGCCCCAGATTTGAGGCCAGCGATATCCCCCACTTCCAGGTCTAACAGACCAGAGGCTACATGAGGCTGTTGACCTCCTCACATCAACGATCAATTCATACCATCTACAACGCAACCAACTGGCCTCACTACTACAGCGTTACATGAAGATGCACCGCCGCTTGGTGGTGCAACTGCATGTTTGTTTGTTCCGCCTCGGCCTTCCAGTTGATCTCTGACCGAGTTCTGGCCAGGCAAATGCAAGTAGCCAAAGCTTGTGCATCACCGACGCGAAATACACCGGCCACCTCTATTGTAGGTGCATTGTCAAGCTACGTGTATCTTGCCTCGCACACTGCTTGCCGGCGGCTCACTGTCTTAGTGGCTTCCATGACCATGTCGGTCCCCAACTAATACCTCGCGTTCTAGTCTTTTCCACCCCTTGATCATTGGACCTCTGGTTTCATCATCGGTGTCTGAAGAGCAAGGCCCCTGCAATATCCCGCCAGCACCTTACAGTGTCTGAGAGTCAGAAATGCAGCTATTTCCCCGTCGCAGCACCAAGGATTGACAATGCCACTGTATACGCGGCACGAAGAATTCTTCCTGACGCTCGCCCGACCATGGTCGCATGCTGCGACGTCTCGCACGCTACTCCCGGTGGTGCCACTGCTTCAATGGCTTCCATGACCATGTGTGTGGACAGGAATGCCACCAGATACACCGCACAGAAAGCTTTGGAAGAAGCTATAAAGGGAGTACCCTGCAAGTTACCGCTAGACCATCCAGCTACAATGTTCTATATATAAGATACGATTACAACAGCCCAGAGATGGATCCTTTATCCCCTGCTGGACCGCAAAGAAGTGCCCATACTCGACAAGGGAGCATGTGTGCTCTTCAAGGTATGTGTTGTTATCTGTTTACCAGTGCATGTGCTATGTTAACGCACTCTCAGCTTTTTAATCTTCCAAGAAATGTCCGACTCAGGACACAGAACTTCCTTATCCGCAGCCCAACTGGCCACGATTTCGCAAGTTCATCTGAAAATCTTCGCCGATAGATCTTGCCCGGTATTGCACGCCAACTGAAATGTATAGTATATGGAACAATGTGGGACGGCTGATGGTTTATCTCCTACCGCCCCGGCAACCTTGGGCAATTTGACGAAGCCGGGGCGGGGACGGGCTAGAAACCACGGTCTCAGTCCTGTGCCCCTGGGAGAAACGGTCCGGTCACTCGTTCTGATCTTTCACGGGATACCGACAAGTCCTTGGTCAGCGCTACCGGAGTTTCCAGATCTGTTGGCGATTGGCATCGGAATGTTGGCCTGCCAGTCGACTTCCACCCACTCCAAGGGCAATCTTCACATATTATATACAGTCGATACCGGTTCGTCAAGGGCGTCAACCCTCTGTTCATCTCCCCGGCCTCGACACGAAGGTAGGGTCTCAAGAACCACAAGAACGCCGCTGTCCTCCTCCCTGAAGGAAGCCTGATTGTTTCAACTGCTGTCTTCCATGACAGGGACGTCTCGTCGGCCCCTCCTGGAACATCATATTTTTCCTTCCGCCACTTGGTCTACTATTCTTAGTCAATCCAATTCGATTCAGGTTTGGTGCCACACTATATATATTCCCCTGCAAACGTTCGATCCCGAAGAAGTACACATGTTCTTCAAGGTATACATTCACCTCTGTACAGCCGTAATAGCTTTGGGCTAACCTAGCACCAGAACCCCTCGGACGACGGCCGTCAGCCCAACGGCGGGAACCGAGCTATATTAAAGTATATCAACCCAACCCAAACCAAAAAAAAAAAAAAAGGAAAAAGAAAAAGACAACCTGAGCGTATTGATGGCTTCTGCCTTACCCGCGGTGTTCGCAAACAACATGGTACTAGACATGCTACCATCGGGCTATGTATTCCACGAATTCCTCATGGATACAACGCCCACGAGTGACTCAATCACTGAGAACAAGATCCAGCGACACTGCTGAGGGAAGAGCTGGTGCTACCTTTACCAATTATATATATCCTGAGGGCGATAGTTTCAATATTCCCCCACCATGCCTCTGGCGGAGCGGGTTGGCCTATTGTTAGTTGCGCTTTACATCGTTGTCACGTCTTATCACTAACATCTTCACATACACTGCAAGCCGCCTGGGCCCTCAATCCGGACATCTGCAAGGCAGCAGGCCTGAAACATCACTGGAGCTACAGCCCTTCCAGCGGTCTTGGCCCGGGTGTTTGGATGCAGTCAGGGTTATGGCAGGCGAGATAGATACCCTTCTTGATGATTGCATCGCAGAGGGCGACACTGCCCTCGGGAAGACC